>JAJJWW010019143.1:0-26005 GCA_023531295.1 Papaver armeniacum
AAGAAATCCGATTTAATTCGTAGAAGCATCTACAAAATGAACCTAAGTAAGTTTAATCTTTCCATATCCTTTTTAATTTAATTGAGAGCTTTAATCTATCAATCTCGAGTTGAAATCAAAATCTCATAGGTTTGATTTTAAAAGGTTTGAAAAAAAAAATGAAAATTAATCTCGATTTCGTTGTTTGATCCTTGATCAGAGCTTGGATCTTTAGTCGTGAGAAGGATGAGCATGATTATGCATATAAGTATCATCTTCTGTTATTGATAGATTTTAGTTGATTGATTTCAGTAAAGGATTTTAGGGTTTTTCAAACATAAATCTTCATATTCTTTTCAATGAACTTATCTTAATCGAAATCAGGTCAAGATCTACAACATCTACTCACTCTGGTTGTTTTGATGTAATTTTTTGAAGAATTTTGAACAAATATTTCAGATTCGTTCTTCATCAAAATCGACGTAAATCTTAATTTGTAGCTCCGATCTATAAATCGATTTGAGATTTGATATCAGCTAATCATCGGGCTCTATTACCCATAAATTTAGTTTTAATTTCAACCACTCTTAATTTTTGATTTCATTTTGTTCTTGATAAATAATTTTACAAAATTTATTTCCAATTGTTTAAACAATAACAACAGATGCAATTTCATGACACAGACTATATATCTAATCGAAAATTATGCTTTCAATTTTATTGGCAGTTCAATTTTCTACCGTAGTTTGATTATGTTGGAAGAAACCTTTGATTATGTTGGAAGAAACCTTTATCGGAAATGATATTTTGTTGGTCACAGCATGTCAGTAGGAGGAGGTGGTGGTGGCAAACAGGAGCAAGAGTTTTTAGTGGGGATTTTGATCTCATTGAAAGTGGTGGAGAAGTAAGTGGAGGTGTCATATTCAAAGCAGTTGGTGGTGGAATTGCAAAGAGTGTTTCAACTTTTCTATTAAGTTTATGATTTCTGTGGAGGTGGTGGTGGGAGCGAGGCAAAGTTATAGTTTTTTTTTCTTGTTGTTCATTGATTATTTTTAATCCAATCAAAATTTGATTTAATTGTTTGATATGCAACAATAGACGCAATATAATTACAAGATATGAAAATATAAGTTGATCATGACAAAGTTAATCGACTTTTTTTTTAAGTTCTTTAAATTATAATAACAAGTGCAATTTAGTGTCAGCCATGGTAAGTTCTTGCATTACTTCTCTTATTAAGATTAAGGCATGAAAATTTGTAGTTGTTTGATGACTGATTAGGTCATTTTTCCCACTTGTAGTAGTATGAGGAGAAGGTAGTGGTGGCCATGCAAAGTTATGAAGGAGGATTTGGAGTTGTTTGTGGTATGTGTGGTGGTATTAGAGCAGACAAGAATTGTAGCAAGGTATGCTTCAAGAAGGATATCAAGTGGTGAAAAGTAAGAGTTCATATCAATATTTGGTCATTAAATTTATGTTATGTTATTGATATTATACTTTTATCTTGTGGCCGGTTATATACTGGTTTACTGGATTTTGAGCTCTTCAACATTGTTTTTTTGTAGCTAATATCTTCTGCCTCAAAGAAGAGACAAAGACAAAAATCTGGATCGAGTGATCGGGGTAAAATTGCCATGGAGAAGTTGATGGTGCAAGAAACCTGGTCGATTGATGGGGGAAACTTGATTGCTGATATTTCTAGATGAGGATATGCTGGGAAAGCATAGCTGTAGTGGGAGTCGTATGGAGCGTTTGGAGGAGATAAGGATGGTGCTACAGCTGAGTATGATCTCCAATTTAGGTATAGAATCTAGTCTTTTCAATTTTAAATGAATTGTTTATGACCTCGCTTTTTTGAATGAGAGATGAATATTTGTTCATGCGCATACAAGCTTATAATATCGATGCGTAATCGCGATTTACACATGCCATATGCATGTGTAATCGCGATTACACATGCCTATGACATATGTAACTACGACTTACACATGATATATGCATGTGTAACTGCCGATTACATGTAGTAGAGTTTGCTTGTGTATGGACTTTTTCCATGCTTTTTTAGTTGTTTTACTTCTTTTAATTGCCCTAGTATTCAAATTGTTTAAAGAGAAAACATGTGACAATTTATAGTGACAATGTAAGTAGTTAAAATTTGTTTGTTAAGTATTTCATTTTGTAAAACATGAATCAGGAAAAACCTTGTTGTTGAGAGGCGAGAAGAAAGGACAGTTACAATGAATGCCTATGAGCTCATTTCTAGATCACATGGTCTCAATCTTGGCTCTGTATTTGAGAAATAGATGGTAAGCTGATAAAGCATTCTTTCTATTTCTCTCGCTTTTTCTTATGTCATTCGTAAATTATGGTCCCTCACTGGAAGATCTAATCGCGAGAAAACCTACTGGAATATTTAAAGTGAGTTATGTGCAACACTTATTTATTTATTTATTGGCCTTCAAGGATCTTTTCTTAATTCTAGGTTCTTGCTTATGGAAAGTGCGTGAAATATGATCGTTTCATTTCTGCTATCAAAGAAACCGAATGACGTCCCAATGAGTAATAAATATGACTAATTCATTTCGCTTAAAATTCAATAAAACCATAATTGGCTAACTCCAAGATATCTTCTTGCTATGGTATCTTGTATATATTTGATATCATAATATTACATTGCGTATAGGAAAATTTGAGTTTCTTATCATGGAGGGAGAGTTTGCCGATCCCTGATTGTAGTCATGCCTTGGTGGAAAACGGACATGGAAGACGACATTTCTTCGTTTGCTGGTACACCTTTTTAGATCCCTCTCTTGTTGTTTTTAGTTTCAAATTCTATGTCCAGACTGCGGATTTTTATTCACATTACACAAGTGGATGGATATGTAACTTCTAGTTACACATGTTATATGCTTGTGTAACTCCTAATTACACAAGTAGATGCATGTGTAATCAATTACATTACTACGTATGCATGAGTATCTTCTAATTACACATGCATGAGTGTCTTTATCTAGTTTTCTGATTTGATTTCCCTGTAATTATTATAAGTGCAGGAGGTCCGTTTTTTGAATCATTGGTTACTAGTAGTTGTTATATCTACAGAAGCTTGATTACTTAGTGTTAGAGCATGGCCTCTATTGAACCCACCAAGCGTTGGTATGTCAAGTTTGGTTGTCATATTTCGTGCTGAATCAAAACTCATGTTAATAGTCGCTTGATTATGTACTAGAGTTAAACTTGATATAGGTTAGCTTGAAAGTATTAGATATTTGAGACATTACAAGTATTGCGAAGACTTGAAGATGTGAAGAAGCAAGGAGCTACAACGACAAAAATCATCCTTCCACTTGAGGTTAGTGATATTTGACTTGAACTATTTTATTCCCTAACGTATCTTTCAAGTCGTGCATATTGAAAACATAATCGCTAAGCATATTTGAACTCTAGATAGACATAGTATTAAGGAATACAATACGAGGTTTATTGCTTAACCATTAAACTTTCAGAGATAAGACATCGCCATAATTATTTGAATGCTATTGTGATTATGTATGGGTATGAGGTGAGGATTTCATCCTAGGGAACAATGTTTACATGTGTTCTAAGGAAGTAAGTTCATAAACTTGTTTGTGAACCGAAAAGGAGATTATCAGGCGTTATTGGTTTTGTTATTCATTGTATATCTTATGAACAACCAATATGTGTGATGAGTATAACCGCCACAACTTGTTATGTTCTTTGGTAGAAATGTTCACAAAGGCCTGACTTATGCATTGATATAACTTTATTAGTGAAACCGATCTTAAGTAATCACCGTGGGTATGATCGATTTTGTATGTCCGACTTTGTAAGGGAAAGGATCTGATCCTAGTAAGGGAAAGGGAACTGATCCTAGTAAGGGGTGCAATACATCAAAGGGAACCGATCCTTGTATGGGTGCAGCAAGGTTTATAGCAGAAGGGGAACCTATCCTATGGACATGTGCAACACATATAAGTTAGATACCATATATATGTGGGGAACCGATCCTAGTACCTAGTCAACCGAACTTTGGGAAGCTAGTGTGACTATGCACAATACTCACATGGATGTAGAAGCGAAACTTGTTTTGGTAGAACCAGAAACCCATGATTGTGATTGAATGTTGGTTTGATCAATCACATAGTTCTTGAAAGTCATATGAACCAATTCTAAACTTGTTTGGAAGTGTGGCAAATCGGTTTCAAGGTTGTAAGTTTGAGAGAGAACTTACAAAGTTAAGATGTCGACAAACTTTGGAACACGTGTCGTGAACGTTTATTTCTATAATTATTCAAAGATATTCTTTAACTAGCTAAGGGAAGAGAATCCCATGATCGAAACATAAGTAAGTTAAGAATCTTAATTAAGGTTATTAATTTCATTTTGTAGGGAAATTGCTGAATTAGTAATGTGCATTTATTAATTAGATTTTTCGAGAGATTTCGATCGTTATTTTTGGACAGAGCATTTCAGAATTATGAAAACCGAATCTATGCTTTTATGAATATCTTGAGAATATTTTCGCTTTGGAAATTCCTTGGTGTCCAAACTTCCTTGTCTATAAATACACGAAGTTTGCCTTTCTAGCAACTAATCCTTCGCAACAACAAACATTTACTTTGTTGTTGTTATCGGTGTAGCCGCCATTCTAGAGAGGAGAGTAACCTAATTAGGCGAAATCTCTTACTACGCCGCTTAATTTAAAGTCTTCTTTGGGATTGAGAAGTTTCAGCGCGACTGCTGGTGGGAAACTAGATAATTGCGGTTTATCTTTGTTTTCTATTGATTTGATTGACTAACGGTGGTTGAAATCGATTGCACCTAGTTTGTTTATTCTTGAGAATCTTCTCTTCTCGATATAAGATTCACTCAAACTAGTTCATAGTTTTCGACGACAGGATCTTTAGACTCGTTGTTAGTTCTAAAGACGATCTTGTGATAATCCATTGTTAACTGCATCCGTTCGGTAAGTGATTGATCACATGAGATTCAAGTGATTGTGTGGTGTATTGAAGATTTAAGAAGATTCAAGACAAAGAAGATATTCAAGATCCGACTTGGGTTTTATATCTTTGGTGTGCACAATACTTGTTTGGGTAAAAGAGGATCCAATTAATAATCTGCTTATCCTTGTGGTAGATTGGATTGATTAATTGAGCAGATCAAGATCAATACGTTTCCTTGTGATTAAAGGTATTGATTGGCTTAATCTAAACGATTAGCTTTGGGTGATTGAACATAAGATAGATCTAAGGACTCGATTTAAGGAGTTTATGTTAAGATAAACAAAAGAGCCTTTGTCCGACTCATATCACTTGGTGAATAGAGTTAATACCAAATGTATTTGTTGTTCCTTTACCGCTTGGAATACGAACCAAAGGAATTGTTCCAAGTACGTGACTTATTCACAAGTCGGAGGCGTGGGAATACATAATGGAATTAAGTGAACTATAGGGTTAGTTACTTGGTCTCAACTATAAAAAGTTAGGTGTAATTTTGTGTAGCGGCTTAATCCCGAGAGTATTCATTTCGACAAGGTCTCGGGTTTTTCGCATTTGCGGTTTTCATAACAAAATCTTGTTGTGTCATTTACTTTTATTTTCCGCATTATAATTGTTTTATTATAATTAAAGTAAATCACACAAACGTTAATTCCTATTTACTTGATAAGCAATCATATTGTGTTTGGTTAAGTCCGAACCTTGTATCAAGTAAACATACTTCGTTGTTGTATTGTCTTGATCTCGTATCCATAGACGATCACATGAAGTGTGAACCGATTATTTGTATTGTCTCGATCACCCATAGACAATCACTTTCGTAGAAAGGACTTATAGGTAGGAAAAGTTTTAGCTTGAGGTATATTTGGGTACCCTTGCCTTTTCACTTAGTTTCCCTGTACTGCGTCCAACCTGAATGTGCGACTTGTATTTTTCCTCTAAATTATTTTGCAACTGAATTCTAGCTTTTGCAGTTTTAATGTGAATTATTGGATGCTAGTTACACATGCTAATTGGATGTGTAACTCTAGCTACACATGCTAATATGCATGTGTAATCATAAAGCATACACATCTATATGGATGTGTAACTACTGATTACACATGCATATTATATGTTAGTTCGGTGTAACACATTAGAGTCCTAGACATTTCTTTGCATTATAAAAGCATTTATGCATCTCGCATTACTAGTTTAGATTCTATGAACATATGTAACTCTTTGGTTACATGAGGAAAATGTATGTGAACTCTTAGTAAACTAGAAAATACATGTGTATTACCAATTACACTAGAAGATGTTGAATGTGCAACTCCTAATTTCACTAGTCACTTGCATGTGTAAATGCTAGCTACACTAGTTAGATTCATGTGAAACTATGCATTGTTGTATGTACCGTTCGTTTAATCTTATAAAAAATGATTGCTTGTTGTTATATTTCAGTGTTTCCAATAACTTCATAAAAGCTAATTGGTTATTTGTGGTATTGGTCTAGTCGGAATTGGAGTTGACGCTCAATACACAAGTCGTCGATGCATGTAAATCTCAATTACACTAGATAGATGCATATGTAACTCCTAGTTACACTAGACAGATGCGTGTGTAACTTTTAGTTACACATGCTAAGAAATTATTGTAAATAAATCTTAAAGTAATACATGTATTTTTTTTTATGTTTTCTTTTTTATGTCTATTTTTTTGATGTGTAACTTCTCATTACACATTCCATATGGATGTGTAACCCTCGGATACACGTGTCATATGCATGTGTAACTTCTCATTACACATGCCATATGGATGTGTAACCTCGGGATACACGTGTCATATGCATGTAACTTATGCTTACACATGTCATACGCATGTGTAACCCTTTATGCCATAGTCATGTGTAATCTCTGGATACACATGCTCGTTGCATGTGTAACTTCGGGGACATATATCCATATACTATTGGTGGGAGGCGTGGTCGGTGGTGGTAGCAAAAATGCGTGGTTACTGTGGTGGTCGCCCGGAGGTGGTTGTTGTTGTTGTGTAGGCTGCCAATGGATATTCGATATCCGGTATCCGTTTCCGAATATCCGGATTCCGTTAGGTTAATATCCGACATAACGTTATCCGATATCCGATAACCTTAACGCAACGGATATCCGTTTATTAACATAATAGATTTGCTAAGGAGTTTCCATTAGGTTAATATCCGATACCGTTAGTGTATAACTATCATAAAATTTTCGGAAATTTTCGATACCTAATACCCTTTAGGTTTACTTCTTTAGCCATTTGATTACGTCTCTCCTAAGTAAATATCGGAAATTATCGAATATTAACTAAAATTATCGGAAATTATTGAATATTAACTAAATTATCTAAAATTATCGGGAAGTTTTTCAGATTATGAGTAGATAACGGAAATTATCTAATAATATCCGATATCCGATAGCTTATCCTTAACCTTATCGATATGAAATTTTGAATTCCGACGGATATTATCGATACCGGATATCCGATAACCCTTAACCTTAACCTTATCGATATTGCTAATATCCGATGGATTTTTATCCATTGACAGCCCTAGGTGGCGGTGATGGTCGGAAATGGTTGGTGGCGGTGGTGGTCGGAAATGGTTGGTGGTGGTGGTGGTCAGACGTAGTGGTCGGTGGTGGTGGTGGTGGTGGCCAGAGGTAGTTTGACGGTGGTGGTTGGTGGAGGTGGTGGTTGATGGTGGTGGTCGGAGGTGATTTGACGGTGGTGGTCGGAGGTGGTTGGTGGCGGTGGTGGTCGGAGGTGGTTAGTGGTGGTGGTCGGAGGTGATTTGACGGTGGTGGTCGGAGGTGATTGGTGGCGGTGGTGGTCGGAGGTGGTTGGCGGTGGCCGTGGTGGTCGGAGGTGATTGACTATATTTTAATAACTTTGGGCCTAAATTTAAATTTTATTTAATTATGGGCTTGACAATATATAAAAGGGTATGGATGTCTTTTAATAACTCTGGGCCTAGATTTAAACTTCTTTTAATTAAGGGCCTCATATTATGGGTTATCCATGGGTTGGGCCTTAGCCTAATTTTCCCTATTATATTTGATCTTTCAAATATAAGTATCATAGACATTGATCAGATGAATTCAGATGCAACCAATAATCCATCTAGAGCATTGTATAATTGTTAACGATGTAAGTTGCAATTTTGGCACCAACCACAATGGAAAAATCGAGAAGTGCATGAGATTTTTGCAGGAATTGTGGAAAGGCACGAGAAAGGATTACTTACTCTAGCAAGGAAGGAGAAGGAGATCACTATTTCGTGTAAAGTCAGGGAATTATAATAAATGTTGAAGTTTTATCCTGGAATGCCAAGGGTTTAAAATATTTTGACAAGATAGATTGCTTGAAGGACCTCATCTAATGCATAAACCATCGCATAGTCATACAAGAAACAAAAATGATGAATTGGTTTGTGAATACAATTTGGGGAGGTGATAATAATAAATGGTGTGTGATACCATCAGAGTGTCTTGCAAGGGGAATGCTCACAATATAGAATGTGGGCATACTAGATTGTGTAGATGAAGTAGTATCTCCAAACACAATTAGTGAAAATTTTGAAAATAAAAAATGCATGGATTTGAATGGACTTTGACAAATGTCTACAAATTCTTGTGTGGATGATGAAAGGTTGGATTTTTGGGTGAAATTGGATGACTTATCCGTTGGTCTCGAAGAAGCTTGGTGTATGGTTGGAGATTTTAATGCTACAAGAAGAAGACGGGAAAGAACAAAGTTGAATGCTAGAAAGGAAAAAAAGGTTGTTCAATGAGTTTATGTCTAATCAAGATCTTATACACCTCCCAATGGCAGGTGGCCTGTATACATGGTCAAATATGCAAGCTGGTCCAATTTTATGCAGATTGGATAGATTGATAATATAATATCACCAAATTACTTTGAAAGTAAGTTCCCTAACATCACCAAAATCTTGATTCACGTATAGAAATGTCAGATCATTCTCATATTTTATTCACATCTAGTAATAACATCATACGAAAACCTTCATTCAAAGTCGAAAGTTTTTATTTTTTTTATAAAGTTCTTTTAGTAGACGGGAAAAATAAGCCTGATAGTCCGAGAATTGAGCGAAGATTCTGAGCTAACAAAGTTTTGAAGATCGGCTCTGAATATTAGTTTTCCTGGTTTTTTTATGTTTTAATCTTCATCTTCTAAATCATATGTTAATGTGTCCTGGTTTTTTCTTAGTCAGATTAGTTGTACAGATTCTTTGATTCCTTGTTGAAGCAATTAAATCTTAATTTTCGTTTCTTTTTATTTCCAAATATGTTCGTTTATATCATACAGCTTTGTGCTGGTCATTTGCTTTAATACCCCTTTAAGTTTTTTTTCTTTTTCTTGGGTTAACTCTGATAATGTTGTTTTAATATTTGTTACATATATCCTTGTTGATTCATGTGTAGTCACCAGTAGTAGTAACCAGTGGTGATTGATATTTCCAAAAACATGTTTATCTCGAGTTTGTTACGTAGTGCTTGCTTTATCAGAAGTGGTGTTGTTTGTATCGTCCTACTTGTGAAATTCAAAAGTCGTTTGAATAATCTCCTTAGCATCAAGACACGACCATCAATATGCGTATCCTTTCATTTTGTTTCTCTAGTTTTATCATTAACATGTTAAGTATCCAGAGGTTAACTCCGATACATCCAACACGGAATCCCCTTGGCCAATTTGACATGTCAGAATTATAGCAACGAATTGGGAATTCTTTCCCACTATTCAAAAATTCAATTTGACATGTCGTTATTATACTAACTCACACAATGTTGGTAGTAGATCTCGGAGTGAAGATGAGACTGGGTACACATGTAGTTGTCGATCTCGTAGGACTAGGTCCAAAGGTAGCTCTCGATATCGTAGGACTAAGTCCACTGGTGGCTCTCGATTTGTTCATATGAAGGAAGAAAGGGTGGGCCTAACGCCTTAGCGTTAGAGAACCTTCAGACAATGCTGAATACTGCAATCACATCGGCATTATTTCAGAGGCTTGGTCCACGTGGAGGTAAGGAAAATGTGGCACCCCTATAAATGAATAGACCTGCAATTATAGAGAGAAACGCGAAGTCTTGGATTCAGTATTACCAAGATTTTCCTAAGATGAAACCCCTTCATTCACAGGAAAGGGAGGTGCAACCGAAGCACATGCTGGTGCACCAAAGTGGATAGGATACTAGCTCCGCCTTGATTGCTCTGAGGCTTATAGGCAGAGGATAACCACTTTCCTATTGAAGGGGAATGCATCAACATGGTGGGATTCGATGTCATGGAGGTCACATGGACAAGATTCAAGGATTTGTTCCTTGCACACTATTTTTCCCCGGCTGAGCGTCAAGCTATGATTAGGAAGTTTGAGGAATTAAAACAAAAAGAAGATCAAAAAGTGGTCGAATACGAGCATGAGTTTGATCGCTTATCTATATTTGCTGCTCATCTTATTCCTACGTATTTAGATAGATCGAAAGGTTTTTAATTGGATTGCATGGAGGGATCGCTCGCCATATCATTGGAAATCCTAGTTTTGATAATTATACCAAGGTGATGAATTGTGTTAGGGAGCATTGTTTGAGGATCCAGGATGCTAGGAAAAAGAAAGTAGAACCTAAGAGAAATGAGAAGTCTAATGATGTTGGAAGGAATAACGGGAAAAAGCCACGAGCAAATGAGCATATCACTAACCATAGAGAAGTAGCTCAAGCACCCCAACCACTAAGAACCAAGGAAGAGGAGAACCATTACGTGTTTAGAGGGCGTTGTTATGCTTTTGGCGAACAAGGACATAAATCTCCTGATTGTCCAAATAAAAATAAACACGGGGTTGAGAATAATGGGAACCGTCGTAAAGTACCAATAAGGCGAGAACAACCCTGAAAGAATGATATATTAACTAGTGGTGATGTTGAACACGTTGTCGACATGGAAGGTATTTTTCTCTTCTTAACCCATATTTCTATGTTTTCCTTATTTTCGTTATGCCGATGAGTGTTGATTGTTTTGTGCATTGCTTGTGGTTGGATCGAAATTCCTAAGTTATTATTGCGATGACCAAGGATTCGCATATGTGTTGCTTTGCATGGGAAAATTAAAGCAATGACCTAGGGGTTGCATTTATATTGCTTAGCTGGTGATATATTTTGGGAAATGTCAATGCGAACATTTAGTATGCTGATCCACGGTTAGCTGGCTAATTGGACCACAGTAAGGCACTATGTGGATTTTAGATTGGTAAACGTAGAACGATTTCGATATCGCAATCCTTTTATTTTAGGGGGGAAGATTGTAAAATTCCCTTATCCTAAAAATGCATGTTGTTTAGTAATACCCTTGGTTTTGGGTTTCCATAATTATCCCACATAGTAGTTGTTAGAGCACTGCTCGGTCGAACTCGCAAGCGTTGATATCTCAAGCTTGTTTGTCAAGTTTAGTTGCCAAAACTATAAGTCTTGATTTCTAGTCTACTAATAGCTAAGTCTCGGATTATGATAGAAAGTGTAGTTGAGCATTAGACTTCACCTGCGTTCATCGATCAAGACGAAGAACTACTAAGGGGAGCTTTGTAGAACTTCATCAACAAAGGTATGTGGAGACTTGAACTCATCTATCACTCAAAAGTCTATCTACTATATCTCCTATTTGAGACAAAAGTCGTATAGCTATATAAACTTAAATTATACACAGTTGATATTTCGAGCTGAGTGTTAGAGCATTGCTCGGTCGAACTCGCATGCGTTGCTATCTCAAGCATGTTTGTCAATATTAGTGATCAAAACTATAAGTCTTGATTTCTAGCCTATTATAGCTAAAGGTCTCGGACTATGATCGAAAGTATATTTGAGCTCAAGACTCCATGGAAATCATCATACAAGACGAAGCACTACTCAAGGAACTGGTGGAACTTCATCGACTAAAAGGTATGTGGAGACTTGAACTTATCTGTCACTCAAAAGTCTACTTACTCTATTAATCAGATTTAGGATAGTGGTAAGTAGAGTTGTCGTTCACTCGGACTTGTTGAAATCGATTCTAGGATTTAATAAAGAAAAAATAATAAAAAATAGAGAAAATATACAATTTATGTCACAAGACGTAAGAGAGTTATCGGGACTCTGGATTCCACCAATTCTCACATTCATGCGGTTTATCTATTAATTCCGGACAATTAAGGCTCATAAAGTAACAAATATCGACTCTAATTATTTGCCAAGGTAGATTTTATAAAGAATTATGTGTAATTCACAAGCATGACGCATCTAAAGTACCTAAGACTAAGCATGCGACATCTAACGAATTCACAAATAATCAATAAAAATCATGAATCACTTATAATAGTGCAAATAGTCATAAAGGAATTAAATAGAATTACCACATGGGTGCAAAACAGCTTCCTCCGTCGTCCCAGTGATGGGTTTTAGCTCATCATGGTGTAAACTTGCTCAAACATCATCATTAATGCTCAAAAATGGTTTACAAATGATGAACAAGGGAGAAAAGATGAAAAGCCCGATTTTTAACAAGCTTTAATTGTTACAAACTGACTGTTACAAAGAACGATACATGTAAAGTGTTGATGTTGGGTCGTAGTTTTAAGATCTGTCTTCCCAAACTACGACCCTCTAAGTGTCGTTGTCACCGAGAGAAAACGACGGTCCCTTGTGCGTTGATGTTCTTCGTGTTCTTCAAGAAGAAAGAAAATGGTGGTTTCCTACCACTTGATTTTCTCGACTTCTCAAGCTCGCAACTCTCCCACCCTCCGTCGAATCCCAATCTCTCATAGACCCTTTATATACTTCACATGACCAAATATATTCCATAATAACTCCAAACAATCCGCCATTAATCTCATTATTCTCCACAGTTCCTTTCACTAAAATAATTTCTTAAATTTCTCTCGTCACACTTCAAAACGCTCGCCGGCATATTCCAAATCGATGTGCATAACTCCCGCATGGATTAAACCGTGCAGGAGGATTTTTTACACGTAATCCACGAACAAACCCAAGGTAATCCCGGGTTTTTCTTACTCCCCGTTTTGCTTCCACACGATTATTCGGCCAAATCTTATTGATTCAAAGGATCTTACCATCCCCGTTTAGTCAAAACAGATCTTTCGAGTCAAATCCAATATTTAATCTCCTTTAAACACGTCCAAAATCTTCCACAGTAATTTTTGCATTTTCAAATAAATTTCGCCAAAACTTGTTCTTCACGAGTAAGAAGATGGGTGCCCCTTAACCAACGATGGGGTGCGAATAGTGTACCTAATCGAGGGTGCCCCCTTATCCAAAGTGAGGGTGTCTTTAGTACTTTTCTCTGGGGTCCAAATAGCACTTTTGAGCAACTTTTTCCACACAAGTGTATTCCTCCAAAAACACCTACACAAACATAAAAACACTATAATAAGTACGAAATCGAGTGCCAACAATATAGTGTTGAGATCAAATTAGACACAAAAGTGTGTCTATCAAATACCCCCAAACTTATTATTTGCTAGTCCTCGAGCAAATTTATTCTAGAAAATAAAAATCATTTGAACCCCTAGGTGGCCCTAGTGGCGGAGTGTTGTCTCCGGAGGGTTTACCAGAGGTGTACCCACAAAACCTTTACTCCAGACTAGCTATGTGACACTCCGTGCCTTTTTCTTGGTTTCTGTTTCAAGCATTTGAGTTGAAAATCACAATGTCTTTATTAGGCAACCCTGAAGAAGGATGTTTTTATGAGAATAAGTCCGCCTAAATCCAAAATAGGTTGTTGTAGGAGGAATGTAATTTTTAACCAAGATCCTGGGTGCCTAAATAGACCACCATGCAGCCCTCCACGTGTTTATCCTTGGACCTCTTAAGAATATAGGATACCAAGAGTTAGGATAGAAGATATGGAAAGAAGAACTCAAGGGGGTTCACGAGCTAATTTACTTTCTTTCCAACAACCTGCACTCTAAAGAGCTAAAAATTATTCTTTGAGAAATCATTGGTTTTGCAAGATGATTTTCATCATTATGGTGCTTTCGTGGTGGATTATTGAGCATTGAGTAGCAAAGGAGGTTGGGAAAGCTTCTTTCTTCAAATTTAGGTTTGATTTCATCTTCCCTAATCCTTATCCACTAGTGGTATTATTCCTTGATTGAACAAGGGTAGTTTGTGATCATCTTGATGTCGTGCTTTATTAATTTGAGTTTCATTGATAGAACTCCTTGGAAACTTAGTTTGCATGATGGAACCTAATTAGAATTTCTGAATTTGTTTTTCCGACATGTAAAAGATGTCTATTGTTGGACCTATAAACAGAGATCTAACCGTTAGAATTCTATGATTTTTGGATATGTTTCTCTTAGATATGTCAGAAAACTCGTATAAATTTTCAGGATGATCGGACAGGGGTAAGATGTAAAACCATTATATTACAGTGAACCATACTACAGAATTTGCACAACTTGGTAGAGTTTTTTTGAGATTAGAAAGAGGCCTTAGACTGTATGGATTTTGTTGATTTTTGGATATGAAGAACCCATTTTTGTGATTAATAAACTGTAGAAATTTCAAAACAAATGGGTCATGCTAAGTACTCAAAGTAGGGTAGTCTCTACACTCATGTCTCGTCAGAATTCAGGGCGGCCATGGCATATAAAACCAACCGGTGGCTTGATGTCTAACCGTTACTTTTCTATATGATTTATGTACAATGACTTTGTTATAATTTTCAATGTATATTTAAAATCTCATATGATCCGAGCAATGGATCATTGTTTTCTAAAAGATTGGGCATCTTGGCCAATACTTGAAATCTATTGTTGTATTGAAAATGCTTAATTAAACTTACCGCCATAGTCTTTCGTTGCTACTAATGCAAAGGAAGTTTGAATGTGATTTGCTCTTAATAATGTTGTTATATAAATTGTGTACTTGAGTTATTTAAGTATAGTTAAATTACTATGAGTATCATAATGTTACTTTAACATTTGATGGAATTATGCTTGTACTAGTGTTGAAAAATGTTTTCATTTCGTTGGGAATATCGTTGCGTATGGTACCAAGAGCTAATTGTCGTTTTAGCCGACCGCACGACGAACTAGTATTCATAAAATTGTAGTCGTGAGTTAATTTTATTTTATTACTTAAAATTGAACTAAAACAGAATATAGCTAGTGTTTTCTCGCCGTGACCATTATTATCACATGCATATATGGGTTGATTTGATACTTTAATTAGTTTTGTAGGATGCAGTGTTGATACTTCTTTGAATTATCACTCGCACCTCATGCAAAAATGAATTTATCTTTGTTATGTACCTAGTGACAAGTAATTTTATTTGTATGGCACCATCCGTGTTAGCCTCCGAATCGTAAGTGTGCCCATTGAAAGCATTTTTGTTAATATGTAATGGGGATGACGCGCTAAATTTGATTTATGTTTCTGTCAAGGTACCGATATCGACATGCGAATATATATAGATCGTGTTAGAAATGAGAATGAAATAAATGAATTTTTCCCGGACTTTGTATGCGCTGTGTTTGACAAGAGTCATATTTTATGTCAAGTATTTTGGGAAATGAGGCATGTGAAAGGATTTCATTTGAGTCGCCTTTCCTTACCGTACATTTTTAAGTTTTCGCCTTTAATATTTGACTTGTAGGGGAGTCATTTAATTGTAAATCAAATTTGTTGTAACCGATCTCCTGCTCGTATGCATTTAGCATCATTATTAGACTTATTCCACTCTCACATTTTGGAAGATAGTACGAGTTCGTAGACTTGTTATGTAAGCCTCTCTCATCGTGTACACTTTTTTATTTTTCCCATGTTTCACTTTTGATCAATGGTAATGAGAGACATACTTATAAAGTGCCATATTATACCAGCTAGGGTCGGTTAGATGACTAGTAAGGGAATCTAGTGTTGATTAATAAGAAGTTCAATTCATGTATGGAAGTAGCTTGCCTTTTTGTGTTGGGGTCGAACCCCGCTCTTTCCTTAATGATAGTCACTTTTTGTGGTGTGCAAACAAGGACTTTGATAGACTTCGTAATATAGTTCATACATTACACTATGTAAAGATCAAACAAATGCATTTACATAAATTAGTAATTGTGAGCATGTCATGAACCTATACCGAAAATGACAAGATTAAATGAAATACTAGCCACACTTAGGGCTGGTTATTTTGTAGTTCTTGTGACATTTGTTATCTTCTCGCGTATGTACTATTTAGCCTTATATTTTTTTTTGGCAAATGATGTTAGATTAATGATTTAGTTCTATTCTTAACGCACGGTGGTATTTTTAATCTGATGTTTCCATCTCCTTATGAGATGCCTATCGCGATACTATTTATTTTAAGCTTGCATGTACAAAAAGTGTACAAATATAAAGGTGCAGTGTAGGTACAAATATGGGCGTTGACATCTTACCATTGATTGATTGATAGTTGGGGATAGTTGTTGCTACGCATTCATATTGTCCATTTTGAGAGGTAGTTGCTACCATTGAAGGTAGTTCATACTATCTAAATAAAGATGACGAACTACTACCGTGCTTGATCCTTCGAGCAACGGAGAGGGTACGTAGGCACCGCTTATGCGGTTCAAGACAACTCTACAAGGGTGTTCATATCATTTGAAAGATTGGTTGTTGTTTTGACAAGCTCATACCATCTATTCTGGGAGATGATTGCAACCTTGTCACCGGCAACCGGCCATGGAAATATTAGTGGTGGCAATCGCCATGAGAGTCATTAGTGGTGGCACTGGCCATGTTATTAGTGGTGGCAATCGCCATGGAAATATTAGTGGTGGCAACTGGCCATGAGAGTCATTAGGGTGGCAACTGCCATGTTATTAGTGGTGGCAAATCGCCATGGAAATATTAGTGGTGGCAACCGGCCATGAGAGTCATTAGTGGTGGCAATCGGCCCATGTTATTAGTGGTGGCAATCGCCATGGAAATATTAGTGGTGGCAAATCGCCATGAGAATCATTAGTGGTGGCAATCGCCATGTTATTAGTGGTGGCAACTGGCCATGGGAGTTATTAGTGGTGGCAAATGGCCATGGAAATCCTAGAATTGGCAACTCGGCCATATAAGTCCATTATTTTGACAATCGGTCGTCTTTCATAATTGGAGAATAAATACTAACCGTGCTTGCTTATAATGCGCTTTGAGTGATTCAAATTTGAGTTGCTCGTAAGAAATTGAAGGCCCGGTTACTTGAGTGGCGACGAGAGCCTGAGTTTGCTAAGCGGGCCGAAACCCGGTTCGCTGGAAGTCTAGATTTTTCTGATCCGTCACAAGCTATCTACGCAGAACCTTGGAAGGCACTAAAGAATCTCCTTGGTTGGCATATTTATTGACTACTGGAGGAAGTACCCCGATGCGAAATTCCAATTGTTGTACACGAGTTTGCACTCAAGCATACTAAAATTCATATAAAGTGACAGAAGCTCTACTCGATAGTTTCTCGGACATCATAAACCTGAGTCAACCAATCACATGGATAGATTAAGAAGATGGATGTAGTAAAAACGTGGATGATGTTGACTAAGGTGAACCTATCCTAATGGATCGAGATACTGGTTCTGACTAATATCAACACATCGGCATATACAAGGGGAACCAAAGGGTCGATAATCCTAACTCTAGGTCAACTCACGGGCATATACAAGGGTACCAAAGGGTCGACTTTATTGTATTTATTCCGGTTGGTCTAGTGGTCTGGTCTTTTTTTTTTTTTTTTTTTTGGTATCTCAGTCACTCTATTTCACCCTAGCAATGGTAAAAAGAAAAAGAAAAAGAAGTGATCAGGATTCTTTCGATGTTTCCATCACGAGGATATGGCGAAACTACCATATTTTCTTTTCTAACACCTGAGCTCTGTGCTTTTATGAATAGACTCTTCTAGATGTTTCCATCTAATCAAATTGGTTCCTCAACTCCTACAACCAAGATGTTCCCATCCACTTAGATTATTTAGTGCCAACCTTAATAAGCATAAATTTCTAGTCTCGGGAGTTTATTTATCAACTAAAAAGTTTCTCTCATACCCCCAAACTTAAATCTAACATTGTCCTCAATGTTCTAAAGATGAAATTAAGAGCATGAACAATGAGAAATCAAGTTACCACTTGAAGAAAAGAGTAAGGAAAGATATTACCGTGTTGCAAGAGCATGGGTTACCTCCCAAGAAGTGCTAAGTTTAAAGTCTTCAATGTACATTGGAAATGATTAGTCACCTCAAGAATCATATAGCAAATGTTCTTAATAATCATGCGGTCGTCTGATCAAAAAGTGTTAACCACAAGAAGAGGAAACCGCCACGCACTCAGAAGATATCCAACACACCCTTATATATTGTTTTGTTTAAGACAACTACATCTAGTTGTGGTTCGGGTTCGTGCTCTATAAAAGGGTCTAGATAACAAATTTTCATGGGTCATGCTTTCCTCATGAGTTAGATCCGAATGTTGTGTTCTAGAGTCTGGAAAACTCAAATAAAAACTTGGAAGCACATAATAATAACCCGAATAATTGAGGATCCTCTAAGTCAATCAGTTTTGACTTACACAAACACCACAATAAGATTGGTGGTCTTCCTTAACAAATGTGTCGACTCTAATATCCTAAAGTAATTAGGTTTAGTCTCAAAACTTAATAAATGACACATCCGAAACTTATACGTTCCCACAATTGGAAGGAAGGTTTTTGGTGGGAAAACAAAGTCAATCGTGGTATCATAGTCTGGTTAACCACATCAACCAGATGATGGGGTTTCTAATAACCGAACTTTATGGACACAACTAGGTTCAGAAAAGTGTATGAAGATAATCTTTTAGAATGGTTGAGGCACATATGTCAAGTCCCAAGTTAGGGACCTTTCTAAGAGTTAAAGCACATGGAGAATGATAATCACCCCCAAACTTAGAGTTTTCATTGTCTCTAGAAAGACTAGTCACAACTTCCCTAATTTCAAGGTCATCCGATCTCCTAAAATGGTCAATTGATTCTTCTAAGTCGTACATCCTCACTCATCTCTACGAGTTCATTTTCATTTTCTAAGTCTATTGTTTCTAAATCGCTAGACTCAAAATATACTCGCTCCTCTAAACCATCATTGGCTTCCGTAATCAAAAAGGAAATACTACATCGTCTAAAACGGGGTATCTCTAGTCAAATCCTCATCCTTTTGAATAGGTGAATAATTATTAAAATTATTTGGATTTGAACTAGAAATATTATTATCGTTATAAAGCTCAATTGGGGTAACAAATTCCTGATCACTATGCCTATTTATTTCAAATTCTTCATCAACACTATCATCATCATAATCATCATTATAATAACATGAAAATGGTTGAACCTCATCTAAATTAGTGTTACCAATTCTAACCTCGTCATCCTGATTATAAAAATTGTTCTCATTTTCACGGGTGATATTGGAAAGAATGTATTGGCAATCAAGAGTAATTCGAGCAATTCTTTCTTCCGTCTCTAACTCTAACCTACGTGTTGTCTCAAAGAAACTCACGTGTTGACTCGCTAACTTACACGTTGACTCAAGTATCTTACGTGCTTCATCTAGAGAAGAGGAATTATAGGAACTTTGCTCGTATGACCGGTATTCATGTGAATAGTAATTGGGCTCACCATGGTATGAGCTATAATCTTCAAAAGGTTGGCGTTCCCAACCACTATTCACACTCTGGTCATAAAAGGGTGATGTCCATATTGTTCAGTTGATATCCATATTCATTGTGATGGCTATTATAATACCGCTTGACATCCTAGCCGCAAGGAAATTCTACACAAGCACAAACAAGGCCGACTCGACCACAACAAACCTACCGATTTCTAGCAAACAAAAAGCATGATGGCTCAACTTAGATTGTTTCTATACCATCTTCTAATCCTTCAAGGGGAATTCACATAACTGAGCAAACCCTCCGGAATCAATCCGAGTTTAAGTAAGTTGAATAGAGGCGAGGAAGCTGCGGGAGCTTTGATACCCAAGGCCTCACCGCATTACAAGGGCGGCGTAGCACTTCACGCATTCAACTTTAAAACCATCATGAACTTCAAGTATGCTTAAAAGAGTAACCAATATTTTTCGAATGACTTTCCTATCAAGCTCGTTACCCTATCGGTCTCGCTCTAGTCAAACTTTAAGCTTAGGTTCGCTTGGTATCGTTTTCCTAAGGCTGGCAAGAAGAGAACTGATGAAATCCGAACCCTTATCTTGTATGGCCAGTCCCTGTTCTTTACTAGGAATTTAAAATGTATTGCCAATACCTCAACATATATGCATACAAAATCATCCAAAGAAACCCGCCGGCTGTGGATTCGCGGGTGTTTAGAATTTTACCTCCCGCTCCCGACGGGGATGAACTGTTGAGGTCGACCCGGCCACAACTCCTATGTCATGTACGAACCCGAGGGGGCCGAGATGTAAGATCGTAATCCAATCGTCCTTCCCGTGCGCTTTTATATTTAAACCAACCCTTCTTTAGGGTTTTAAAATAAAGTCCGATGTTCAATGTCCCAAAGAAAAAAATGTCCAAAAATATTACAAAAATAAAAACCTTAATTACAGTTTCTAAAAAAACAAAATAAAATAAAATAAAATAATATACAAAATCTTCTTCTTCACTCCTTTTGGATTCCTCTTTTCTTTCCTTCTTTGGCTTCGTTTTTGTTTTCAGCACTTTATCCCTTTTTCTTTAGCTTAGTTCCAAATCTGAAAACAAACAAGAAATACCAAAAGGCGTAAAAAAGAACAAAAATAATAAGGGTTATTTGGTTTTTGGTACTCACATTTTGACCTAAACCTGGCTTTGGTCTAACATTTGTCCAGCCTTTGTGTTTGGTCTAAAGACCAACGTTGACCCGCGTTGACTCCGTCGAGTGGTGACCTGGACAAGTATTTGACTTAATTAATTTTTCCGTGGTCCTCGGATTATAAATCATTTTGTTATTTCATCCCAACTCCCTCTCTCCTCACTGAAATTCCATTCAATCCTATTACAGACTCAAAGCCAATTTCCTCATTTCCTTGGTTGAATAGCGACCATAATTTCTTCTGAACAAACTCCATTAACTCACAATCAAATGGAACCCATCTTTACCAGGGATACAATCATCATAAAACCCTAATTTAAAAATTGAACTCTTAATTCCATCAGTAGCAGTTCTTCATAAACACCCAATCTTAACTCTATCTTCCGTTGCTTTAAATCAAACACAAACCTATGAATATCAACATCAAGAGCTTCTTCATTCTTTGAATTCACCATAGAGGCTCAAATCTTGACCATATATACTCCACTTCAGCTGTAACAGTTCTTCATTTCCATACTTCTAGATACCAATTCTCGATCAAATCCAACAACAACAACTTCAACAGCAGTAGCTTCTTAATCTCACTCTCAACTACAACCCTAGCCATCGTCATCTTCCAACCACCATCAACCAACTTCTTCTTCTATTTCAGAAACGAATTCAAAGTCACTTCCAAATTAGATAGTTCAATCACATCTGTGTTATTCGTCATAAAACCCAAATTTCAAAATTCAACAATTTCAAATTCATCAATTTCAAAATTCATCCATTATATTCTCTGATTTCAAAACCACCATCATCATAAAATCCTAATTTTAAAATTCATCCATTTTGTTATCTGATTTCAAAAAACGACAAGAACCCATCTCTAATCTTCTATGAATTCACCATTAATAGCTTTCTCGCTTAACTCAATTTGTACAAAAGCCTTACCTCGTAGAAGAACTTTACAAAGAACCTCAATCAAAATCTCCTCAAATTACATTCCCTCCATCGATTCATCAACCATTAGCGATAGAATTAAGGTTTTTTGATCGGGTTAACAATTTGGGGATTTGGGTTTGTCATCTGTTCATAATGTTACGAATTGAAAGAACTTCAACTACTACTGGATCATTTAACCAAGGGTTATAATTTTGGGATTTGGGGTTTTTGATTATGTAGCAGCAGAAGCTGCAATGAAAAGACTTAGGGTTTTTTATTTTGTAGCAGCGGAAGCTACAATGAAAAGAAGAAGAAGTTTAGAGTTGGGGATGTAAAAAAAATATATTCTCATTTTGGAGGACCACAAAAAAATTAACTAAGTCAAATACTTGTACACTTCACCATTTAACGGAGTCAACGCGGGTCAACGTTAATCTTTAGACCAAACGCAAAGGCTGGACAAATGTTAGACCAAACCCAGGTTTAGGTCAAAACCTGAGTACCAAAAACCAAATAACCCAAATAATAAAAATAAAAATAAAACCTAAAAACAAATCTATACACAAGTCCGCGTCGGCGGCGCCAAAAATTAATCGGATTTAGGATAGTGGTAAGTAGAGTTGTCGTTCACTCGGACTTGTTGAAATCGATTCTAGGATTTAATAAAGAAAATAATAAAATAGAGAAAATATACAATTTATGTCACAAGACGAAGAGAGTTAATGGACTGGATTCCACCAACTCACATTCATGCGGTTCATCTATTAACCGACAATTAAGGCTCATAAAGTAACAAACATCGACTCTAATTCTTTGCCAAGGTAGATTTTATAAAGAATTATGTAATTCACAAGCATGACGATCTAAAGTACCTAAGACTAAGCATGCGACATCTAACGAATTCACAAATAATCAATAAAAATCATGAATCACTTATAATAGTGCAAATAGTCATAAAGGAATTAAATAGAATTACCACATGGGTGCAAAACAGCCTTTCCTCCGTCAGTCTCCAGTTGATGGGTTCTAGCTCATCATGGTGTAAACTTGCTCAAAATCATCATTAATGCTCAAAAATGGTTTACAAATGATGAACAAGGGAGAAAAGATGAAAGCCCGATTTGTAACAGCTTTAATTGTTACAAACGGATCAAGTTACAAAGAACGATACATGTAAAGTGTTGTTGTTGTCGTAGTTTTAAGACTCGTCTCCTAAACTACGACCTCGTAAGTGTCGTTGTCATCAGAGAGAAACGACGGTCCCTTGTGCGTTGATGTTCTTCGTGTTCTTCAAAGAAGAATGTAAATGGTGGTTTCCTACCACTTAATTTTCTCGACTTTCTGAAGCTCTGCAACTCTCCCAATCTCTCCGTCCGTATCCCAATCTCTCCTAAACCCTTTATATACTTCACATGACCAAATATATTCTGTAATAACTCCAAACAATCCGCCATTAATCTCATTATTCTCCACAGCCTTCACGGGAAATAATTTCCTTAAATTTCTCTGTCACACGTCAAAACGCACGCATATTCCAAATCGCGCATTAACTCCTGCATGGATTAAACTCAAGGCAGGAGGATTTTTTACACGTAATCTCCACGAACAAACCAACAATCCCGGTTTTTCTTACCCTGCTTTGCTTCCACACGATTATTCTGGACAAATCTTATTGATTCCAAGGATCTTACCATCCCCGTTTAGTCAAAACAGATCTTCCGAGTCAAATCCAAACTTATTTAATCTCCTTTAAACACGTCCAAAATCTTCCACAAAATTTTTGCATTTTCAAATAAATTTCCCACAAAACTTGTTCTTCATGAGTAAGAAGATGGGTGCCCCTTAACCAACGATGGGGTGCGAATAGCAGGTACCTAACCGAGGTGCCCTTATCCAAAGTGAGGGTGCCTTTAGTACTTTTCTCCTGGGGTCCAAATAGCACTTTTGAGCAACTTTTTCCACACAAGTGTATTCCTCCAAAAACACCTACACAAACATAAAAACACTATAATAAGTACAAAATCGAGTGCCAACAATATAGTGTTGAGATCAAATTAGACACAAAAGTGTGTCTATCATCTATCTCCTAATCTTGAGACAAAAGTCGTTTTGATATATAGAATTTCATTATACACATTTGATATTTCGATCCGAGTTTAACTCGCCTATCTGTTTCTCGAAATATGTGTTGGTAAGTTTTCGCTTTAAGCTAAATTCATCTTTACCTAGTGACGAATGTCATGTTATGTTTCAATCACTTTGAAAATTGCTCTGACGAAAAATGGTATGTGAATAACGGCTATATAACGTTCTCTGAGAATGTTTCAATGATTGAAATGAGAGTTTAGATTACATAACCTTTGGTAGGATATAAGCATTGTTGTGGAAACACATATATGTATAAGTCCTTATTCCTTGAACCAAAGTTTGCGAACTTTGTTGATCAAGAGAAACGGAATGTGGCGTGAGCCAAGTCCGCGAACCGCATAAGTTCTGACCTCGAGAATTTCTGCTGGAGTTTGTGAACTCCTTCCGTGAGATTAAGTCCGTGAAGCCAGTCCGCGAACTTGAGTAGGTTATATCTAAAATTGGTTGTTCTTGAACTCATGTTTATATAAACTAAGGAATGCTTTTGCAAACCGTGGCTATAAAGTTCATGAACCGTTTCGAGTGAATCAAACCCTTTTTTCTTCGATTGTGTCTTGTGTAGTTACATAAGATCTAAGCAATTGAACAACTCTCTAACTAGTTTATTTGAGTCATTTGAACTAGTTATGGTGAAGAAGAATATGGTTGATGTGAAAGTGATCATATGGCTAACCATTTGGTTAACTATTGTTGAACCGACAAATGTTAATGTTTGGGAATGGTTACATAAACCCAAAATTGGACAATCATTTGTGTGTAACAAGCTAAGGTTTCGATCCAACGGTTGAGAAATATTAGCTTGAATTTAACTGGGTTTTCATCTAACGGTGAATATTGATGCTTTGTTACCAAGCTAACATTGATTGCAAACCCTGATTTGAAAGACTATATAAGGGAGAACTCTAGCAACCTGGAAACCTAATCCCCACACCTTACGTGATACTAGTTGCATAAGCTAGAGTGGATTCTCCTTTAACCTTGGGTTTTCTTCTAAACCAGGTTAACGACTTAAAGACTTCATTGGGATTGTAGCCGCACCGATACTACTTTTTCTTGTAGTTGTGTGATCTCGATCTGTTGTTTCTATCGCATTTTAGTACAATTGGAATAATTGGTTTGAGAGTTATATCTCCGATAGGCAAGATATAAAAGAAATCACAAACACTTCGTCTCATCGTTTATGATTCCGCAATACCTTTTTCACGCCGGCCGATTAAGATTATTGTGAGGTGATTGATAATACTAGGATGTTCTTCGGGAATATAAGTCCGTTATCAATTGGTTCTTGTTCACCTTGATTTATCAAAAGACTGAACAAAAACTCGTATGTATATTCGTGGGAGACTTGATTTATATATTACCGTAGACTTTACCGTGTTATACGTATTTGTTTATTAAAGTCTTCGACTTTGGGTCGAGCAACCTTAGTTGTGGGTGAGATCGCCTAAGGGAATCAAGCAACGTAGCATCCTGGGCCGGGATCGAGACGTAGGAGCATAACTCAGCACCTTGATCGCTGTGAGATTGGTTGGGGTTCAAATCCACCCGGCATTTAAGTTAATTTGGAGTAGGCTAGTGTATGTAGCGGCTTAATATGTTGTGTGTTCAATCTCGACTAGGTCCCGGGTTTTTACATTTGCGTTTCTCGTTAACAAAATTTCGTGTCTGTGTTATTTCTATTTCAAAGCATTATATTTGGTTATATAATTGAAATATCATTGTGTTGTGCTTATTAATCAATTAGAATATCCGACCTTTGGTTGTTGATTTAAATTGATTGACACTTGATATTGGTCTTTGGTACAATCCAAGTTATCTCTTGATGAAGACTCGCAGACATTTCTATTTGCTTGAGTAAAGATCAAATTGACAGATTGAGATATAAAACTTTGATATACTTTTCTTTAGATTGAGTCCGACTGCCTAGCTTAATTCTCTTAAAGTATATTGGAGTTTGTCCATATTGCATTACAAGTCAAAATATTGGGTGTGGTTGTTGTACCCCTCTTTTCAATCGAAGTTTAATCGCTTACATATTTCTCGAAATATGTGTTG
>JAJJWW010019144.1:0-10000 GCA_023531295.1 Papaver armeniacum
TCTTTATATTCTTGTCCAAAGAAAAGTTTCTAATTATGAATTTTTCTAGAAGATCTTTCTAATATCATTCTAAAAACATTTCTAGGTTGTAGTATCCAATTTAAAATACCAGATTCAAAATTTTTATTAAATGAGAGAAACCCACCAGGTAAAAAGAAAAGATAAGATATGTGAGGGTAGTAATGTTTTTTTGTGGCATTTTTAATATAAATTAATAATAAACAACTCTTTGTCGACCTATCCGATCGAAAATTTCAGGGAAGATGAGTCCCATAAAACAAGATTCAAAGTCTGTTCCCCCCCACGCTAACAAACATTAATTCTCCAGTTCATTTCAAAATACTTCAATTGGTACAAAAAATAGCCAATCCCATTGTTCAATTCTCGGAGCCAGATTCTAATAAGTACGAGCCAAGGAATGGCCCTGACTTGATTTACATACGGACACGACGAGAAAAAGACCCTCTTAATTTGATTCTAACGACCGACATCTCTCATACAATCAAAGGGAAGATAAGACGATGTATTCCAGAAAATCCCAACGAAAAACACACACTATTCCTTCGATCGAATCACCATAACCACTACCCACACCCAACGAAATTGTGCAACACAAAAAGGAGCAAATGAACAGACCAGGATCCCATGAAAGACATAACGATGCCTAGGAAAAAATAGGACTTCCTGAGACGGAAATAAGGATACAGATTACCAAGAGAACTAGGTCCAACCAATAAGAACCCTAGGGTCCAAGAAGCATACAGGCCCAGCAGAAATTACTTGCCTTTCAGACCACATAGTCCCCATCCATAGAGCGCGCCAGTTCATAGATCCAGCTGAATTTTACTGAAAGAGAATAAACCCAAAGAACTACTTTATTTTTGTTCCTAAAGCAACTATCAACCAGAATAATATGATAAACAAGAAAATCACATAAGTTAAATATAAAGCGGCTGTACAAAATAGACAACCTGTACTAATAGGAAGAAACAAAGCACTGCAATTGTGGGAAAACTAGCCCCACTACAAAAAATAGAGGGAAACCAAGTTGCCAAATGATAACTGACTTAAAATCTGTACCAATATAAAGATATCTTATGACAAGTATATCTATATATTACAAGCATAGAATAATAGTGAAAGGAATTAGAACTAAATATGAGTCTAATAAAACATTGAAATATGCAAGACTTCATCCTAATATCTTATATCTGAATCTTAACTATAAAACAGGGATAAGATGAAATTCCTCAATCCAAAATTTTAAAAATAAAAGAAGAATGTATCTTTATCCAGTGACCAAAACTCTGACTCTTCCAACAATAATAGATCTTGCCCGAATGAAAACGAATTTTTTTCTTTACCAATAATAAAAAACTCGCTACAAATAAAACTGAACTAAACGCCCATGATTGAACTTGATTAAGGAAGAAACCATAGCTCAAATAACTCACCCAGAACACTTTTTAAAGGATTGGTACGAGTCCAATAAGCCTGTGATAAATACCAGCCGCCTGGGAACCATCAGGTACTATCTAATCAATGTTTGTCCAATTACTTCACCCGCAAACGCAAGTAGGCAATAGCCCGGCAAGAAGGAGATCCCCAACATACCAAAACTTGCAGTCACCCCCCGGCTGTAGGAGATGAAGGATGATATATAGAATAACTTTTTATTTGATTGAAAATTATATGAAGCGGAAGATATTTTAGCCACTGCAACAAGCCTCAAACTCCTTCTGCATGCGCGCCCTCCAGAAGCACAAATCTTATAAGAGGTAGAGCTTTACGAGTCGATGCCTGATCAAACGGGTAATTTTCTCCCACTAGGATCCATACGCCCCCATGAACCGAAAACCATAACCCCAATAGATATGGAATACAACTTAGCTGACTGCCTGTTTGAATAGCCTCAGCTAACCCTATTTTTCTTGATAAGAACCGATGATCTTTTATAAGTCCCTCTGAATGAAATTCAATGACATCCATAAAACAACCACCCACAGGATCCCATGCCCAATCAACGAAAGCTGATTACCTGAACTGCTCATTTTCAAATGATATCCGCATTGTTCACAAACACTGAGTTTGACTAAAAATTTCTTACCTAACAACTTCGCATTGAACCAGAAAAATGCCGTATTTTATCTATACCGATTACCACATCTCTTCATATTGAAATAACGGACATTGGAAAATGCACACTAAACTCGCTGTCACCACTATCGACACTTCATGACGTAACTATACATGCAACCATCGCCGAAACAATAACAATAGATCAGAACAAAGATACAATCAATCTTAAAAATGGATTATTAAACTATATTGAGCAGCACATATAACGACTCGGTAGTGATTGTCGCTTCGAGAACCAATATATCGGATAACTATAAAGAACTAAATTATCTATAAAAGAGCGACCAACAATCTGAAAAGAAAATTCCAATATTAAAGAACGAACAACTGCCACATCGACCTAACAAAGATGCCACCAGAGATCAAACCCAATGCCCTGACATGAAAAAAGTATCCACACATAGCAATAATTTCACACGTCCACACTATCACATTTCTGATCCCCACCACAGCAAGGACCCTACCCACCAACAAAAGACCAAGACTTCCACGAGAGACTAGCCCAGACCCATGTAATTCTCAAACAACACAGAATGGAACCACCTTTTTGATAGAGCGCCGCCCCTATTAGAAATTTCAAAACATGACGAAATAGCCATCCGATGAATAATCATTGAATACATCCTGGAAGCATAGATCCAATAGAATAATTAACCAATCACGGATGAGCCTGGAAAAAGACTCTTTGGGAATCTGATATCATCACTAAATCCATATGATAACCTTCTCTGAACAGAAAGAGAGGCTATCCAACGTGACAAATCTAACGAAAAGATTTGTCTTTAGGAAGAATCCTTTGAGAATAATCTTTCATTGCAATGGGAAGAAAAGGACAACACGACGGGATAAGTGCCGTACCATTGGCTGATTCGACCAGAGTCCGGATAAGGGTCAGAAAACATTCTACTAACCCCATCTCAAGGATCCCAGATTAACTATGAACCCAACCACAAGGTTGAAAATGAAGAGTCTTAGACTGTATAAGATTGTATACCAAAATACATATATATGCCTGAAATAAACAGGAACCTTATTCTATTCAGCCAACCTTTTAGAAAGATTGGCTGAGTTTAATCAAACTACAAAAGGAACGAATGGTAATTACTGATTAAACATCCATTGCTTAATCCGAATCTGATTTCCATACTTCACAAGCAGCTGCAGCCCAGGGCCCATTTGAAGCTTCCATGGATAATGTCATTACTTGACGAGCAAGATCACGTCCCCCAACACGCCTAAAACACGCCCAGGGCCACTCATTTGCTACACCACAGACGCATTACCACTAAGGAGCCTCAAACTCAACCGAACTGAAATAGAGCCATCTCAAAATCGAATAAGAAACATATGCCAAATGAATAACACCCGAACCCAAGCAGAACACCTGAGAGATACCCACTTGGGTGAAAAAAACCACGACTACTCTTTTCATAATCAACACGAAAATCAACAAAGCCCATATTTCTCCAGCTCACCACCGGTAAACAGAGTGAAGATTCCACCAGACATACGTATTGCGCTAGTACAAGGAGATACCATGATTCCTCTGTCTACCAATAACAGCACACACAGCAGGATGGGAAGAGTCCAATATCCGGGCAATAATGAGCGGCCAGTACTTGCAGAACCACCGGCAACAGCAGCCAATAGGAACCCCACTCTGCAAATACAGCCCTTCACCATTCTTCGCAAATACCTGCAGCAGACCAAAATGTCCTTGATTTCACCTGTTCGACCGTGATTATAAACTGCCGGCATAAGAAACCGTATCCCCAACAAAAGGCTGGTGGTCCACGTCTTCACCATCCTTGGTAAAACTGTCCACCACGACATCTAAACGCCCACGCAGTTCTGAGAAGATAACCCAATCTGGCTTAATATAAATCCCAATAGAAATGACACTATCTAATCTATCCCAACCTGATACCGTGAGGCCTTGAAAAGCTCTGAACACACAAACAGAATCTGCAGATCCTCCAGAGAGCGCGAAGCGCTGTCCAAAACATTACCCACGATGGAAGTAAACATGGTGAACAGAACCTTCAAAAGCAAAGCAAAAGATACATAACAAATATATTAACTTCTTCCAGCAACGGCCCGATCGGATCTCCTTTGCAATGATCAAGGCTGGTAAGTCCATCGGTCCACAGCAACCATGTACAGAAGATCCGCAGCCACCACGGCCCGCTCTGGTGGAACAAAGCTAAGGAGAACCGGAATGCCAACAAGACACCGTATCCTGGTTATACTCAGAGCATAATAATCTGTAATCTAACCCAGCTGAACCAAAAAACTGCTTTAACCCTCTAGTCACATGTCCTCACAACGCATGAATTAAGAAATATCACAACGACAAAGGCTACTGACACAATCATCCAAACGAAACCAACAGAATCTATAAAAACTAAAAAACATTATCAACTAACAGAATGGTTGTTAACACGGGACTTGATCACAAATACATCAACACTATTGTATAACATATGCATAAACCAACCTGCCTTTCAAGTCAACTGCACTTTTTAACCAAACTTATAAAAAGGAAATCTACCTTGAAGTATATGTTGACATGTAATCCTAGATGTAAACTAACGAATTCATCCCCGAAAGTAGAGAGAAAATATAAGAAATAAGAAAGACCAAATGAAAAAAATGAACCAAAATAGAGTTCAAGTCCAAATCAAAAAATATGTGGACTATCAATCTAGAGAAACAAAACGCCCTCATGCTTTTATCCATATAACATTTTGTAGGTTGTGAAACTGAACCACTACTGAACGATAAAATTGAATGGAGCCGCTAGAATGGTACCAACGAAACCAAGCAACCCATCTATTATTGTACTGAATTAACTGATCAACCTGCTTGCTATCGGAGCATTTTTTTTTCTGTTTACAAAATGCAAAGAATTTCTACATATTTCACTTTACTACATTATGAAGAATCACCCTTCGGGTCTCGGGGTTTCCGCACTGAAAGAAACCTGGGCGTGTCGCTCAAATCATTGGTCCGTGTTGATGTATCCTTTCCCGGGCAAGATGCCAATATTATAACGCTTAGTAGTTATAAATAGAACATTGACGGCGAGCTAATTAATGTCAATAGAGGCAGCAATTATAGAAGACTGAGAAGAGCTGTAGCTATGAGTTAAGCAGATGGTCTGAAGAGAGAATGGAGGTTACACACGGGAGCTGCTCTAAGTGTTCCTGGTTGTAATACTTTATTTAATTTGAATGCTCTTGGAGAGCCTGTTGATAATTTAGGTCCTGTAGATACTCGCACAACATCTCCTATTCGCCAGATCTGCGCCTGCCTTTATACAATTAGATACAAAATTATCTATTTTTGAAACAGGGATCAAAGTAGTTGATCTTTAGCTCCTTATCGACGTGGGGGAAAATAGGCCTATTCGGGGGAGCTGGAGTGGGTAAAACAGTCCTTATCATGGAATTGATCAACAACATTGCCAAAGCTCATGGAGGCGTATCTGTATTTGGCGGAGTGGGTAGAGCGTACTGCTGAGGGGAATGATCTTTACATGGAAATGAAAAGAGTCTGAGTAATTATTAGACAAATCTTGCAGAATCAAAAGTAGCTCTAGTCTATGGTCAGATGAATGAACCGCCGGGAGCTCGTATGAGAGTTGGTTTGACTGCCCTAACCATGGCAGAATTTCCGAGATGTTAATGAACAAGATGTCCTTCTATTTATCGACAATATTTTCCGATTGTCCAAGCAGGATCAGTATCTGCTTTATTAGGCAGAATGCCTTCTGCTGGGTTATCAACCTACCTTAGTACAGAAATGGGTACTTTGCAAGAAAAAATTACTTCTACCAAGAGGGTCTATAACTTCTATTCAAGCAGTTTATGTACCTGCGGACGATTTGACAAACCCTGCCCCTGCCACAACATTTTGCACATTTAGATACTGCTACCGTACTATCAAGAGGACTAGCTTCAAAATTATCTATCAGCAGTAGATCCTCTTGATAGTAATCGCAACTATATCAACAACTGCAGCAAGAGCACGAAAAATTGAGCGTTCTTATCACAACCTTCTTCATAGCAGAAGTATTTTTAGCTCTCAGAAAATATGTTGGTTAGCAGAAACCATTAGGGGTTTCAATTGATCCTTTCGGAGAATTAGATGGTCTTCCTGAGCAGGCCTTTTATTTGGTAGGTAACATCGATGAAGCTACCGCGAAGGCTGTGAACTTAGAAGTGGAGAGCAAATTGAAGAAATGACCTTAAATCTTTGTGTACTAACCCCGAATCAAATTGTTTGGGATTCAGAAGTGAAAGAAATTGTTTTATCTACTAATAGTGGCCAAATCGGTGTATTACCAAATCACGCCCCTATTGCCACAGCTGTAGATATAGGTATTTTGAGACTACGCCTTAATGACCAATGGTTAAAAATAGCTCTGATGGGTGGTTTTGCTAGAGTAGGCAATAATGAGATTACCATCTTAGTAAATGATGCGGAGAAGGGTAGTGACATTGATCCACAAGAAGCTCAGAAAGCTCTTGAAATAGCTGAAGCTAACTTAAGTCGGGCTGAGGGCAAGAGACAAACAATTGAAGCGAATTTAGACGTCAGACGAGCTAGGACGCGAGTAGAGGCTATCAATGAAATTTCATAAAAAATAGTTGCGCCCCAATAAAAAAGGAAATTCTGTTTATACACCATATTTTGGTTCTGCGGATTGAGTCGAATCAACTGTAATGGCATTTCTTATGCAACTAAAATAAAAGGGAGGGTGGGTAGAAAAACTTATTAGATACTAATTACTCCGGTATCTAATAAGTTCTACCTACTATTGGATTTGAACCAATGACTCCGCCGTATGAAAGCAATACTCTAACCACTGGGTTAAGTAGGTCATTTATCATCACAAAGAGAAAGAAAGGGGCTTGTCATATCGATGAATTATAGATGCAATCTTATTTCTAAGCAATACCAATTCTTGGCAGGAAACAGAGCAGAAGCTATCATGTTGGATCATAGAAGATTCATCTTGACAAGAAATTATTTGAGTATAAGGACCTCAAAAAAATATCTTTTCGTACTATGAACTTTAAGGTGTATGAAGTTTCATATTTGACTCTTTGAGCAGAGCGATAGAGACTCCATTTAACTTAGGTTGATCTAGGCCAGAGGCAGACCTACGTCAAGGTAACTCTTCTTTGAAACACTTTGGTATTGCTCCTGGATCATAATCTAAATAATGAATCAGAGCACGTGGAGCCATCTCGTTATCTTTCTCTTAAGAAAAAGTATGGCGGACTATCTGATATTTATATCAGTTGATGAAAGAGCCCAATGCAAAAAAAATGCATGTTGGGTCTTTGGAACAGTTCGAATCATTTCGATAATAAAAATTTTGATTTCGGATAAAAAAACCCGTCCTTTCTTCTTTGTGGATGAATTACACACAAATTTTTCCTGTTTTCCTATCCAGGATCAAAGGGTTTGTGATATTCCTTTTCTTTTTGTACAAAATCTCTTTTTATAGATCTCAATATACCCCAATTGCTCACCATTCCAATTCTACCGATGCTGACTTTATGCAAGAAGGTTGAGGTCTCCTTTTGCACTTGGACGAGTTAAGAAGCCCCCAACTCATCGTTTTTTCGGGAGCAGAACTCAATTCGTTGTTTCAGAGATAATGAATGGTTCCTAACTCTATTAGTGTTTGCATCCCTGTCTATTTCCATGAGTTGTTTGGGGATTTGGTCTGTCGAATCATTAGATTTGATAAAGCGCGATTCGATTAGAAGAAGTTTATTCTGTAAATTATTTAGGATTCGGCTTACTTTCCCGTTGTGATATACTTCGTTGTGTAGGGTTCGTTCAAAATAAATATTTTTTGCATGAAGGCTAACCCAGTGGTTGGTCTTACTTTAAAACTAATTTTTATTACATTAATTAAGTATTCCCGCCTTTTCGGACCCATTTCAAGTCAAGTACTAAAGACCGATATTCTAGATTCTTCTTTTAAGACTTCGAGCTTTAATTTAATTTAATAACCCGATTCTTTTTTTGGGGAGACGGGTTGCAGGTCGAGGTAGTACAGACTAAAAAATGGTAAATTGGGGATAGAACCCTAGGATTGTTATATGTAAGGGTTTCTCTCAATTCAATGCATTGAATAAAATCCATTAAGTCTAGAACAAAGATAAAAAATAGAATAGGGCGATGCATTCAGTTTCCGTATCTAATCAATAGAAACAACAATCCTCTAACTGGATTGGATCTTAATGAAAAGAATAAACCAATACCCTTCGGTTTTATTATATGAATATTCATAAAATATATAACATCCATATAGAATTCTTAATATTCTTAATAGTATCTTAATTTAATCTTAATAAAAATTTTCTATAAATTCTAACTAAAAAAATATGTAATTCTTTTTTTCTCTTTTTTTTAGAGAAAATCTGAGACAAGATAAAAACGATAAGTTTGTAATAAGAGCATAATATGTCTCTAGCATATCGAAATGGAATTGAAATAAGTGAAAACAGGACTCCACTCGATGAACCTTGAAACAAGAATGACCCACAGCAAAAAAACTGGGGAGTTCAATCAAAATTCATTGGTATTTCGACTAAACAGTTATAGCTTAATTCAAATTCCAGATCGAATCGAAGAATACGGTATATATTTTTTCCACATTCATAGGAGTGCATCTATGTTTCTGCTTTACGAATATGACATTTTCTGGGCATTTCTAATAATATCAAGTCTTATTCCTATTTTGGCTTTTTTCATTTCCGGGGTTTTAGCCCCGACTCGCGAAGGACCGGAGAAACTTTCTAGTTATGAATCAGGCATAGAACCCATGGGCGACGCTTGGTTACAATTCCGAATTCGTTATTATATGTTTGCTCTGGTTTTTGTTGTTTTTGATGTTGAAACGGTTTTTCTTTACCCATGGGCGATGAGTTTCGATGTATTGGGTGTATCCGTTTTTATAGAAGCTTTAATTTTCGTGCTTATTCTAATTGTTGGTTTAGTTTATGCATGGCGAAAAGGAGCGTTGGAATGGTCTTAGCTCCTGAATATTCAGACAATAAAAAGAAAAAAGAAGAAAAAAATGACATTGAGACAGTTATGAATTCCATTGAGTTTCCGGTACTTGATCAAACAACCCAAAATTCAGTTATTTCAACTACATCAAATGATCTTTCAAATTGGTCAAGACTCTCCAGTTTATGGCCGCTTCTGTATGGTACCAGTTGTTGCTTTATTGAATTTGCTTCATTAATAGGCTCGCGCTTCGACTTTGATCGTTATGGCTTGGTACCAAGATCGAGTCCTAGGCAAGCGGACTTAATTTTAACAGCCGGCACAGTAACAATGAAAATGGCTCCCTCTTTAGTAAGATTATATGAGCAAATGCCTGAACCAAAATATGTCATTGCTATGGGAGCCTGCACTATTACAGGAGGTATGTTCAGTACTGATTCTTATAGTACTGTTCGAGGAGTTGATAAGCTAATTCCTGTGGATGTTTATTTGCCGGGTTGCCCGCCTAAACCGGAGGCAGTTATCGATGCTATAACAAAACTTCGTAAGAAGGTATCTCGAGAAATCTACGAAGATAGATTTGGGTCTCAACAGAATAATCGATGTTTTACTACCACTCACAAGTTTTATGTTGGACGTAGCACGCATACTGGAAATTATGATCAAGGATTACTCTATCAATCGCGATCTACTTCAGAGATACCTTATGAAACATTTTTCAAATACCAAAGTTCAGTATCTTCCCACGAATTAGTGAATTAGGGAGGCTGCTTTTCTTTTGTGCAGAAGAATAGCAAATGCCCTTCACTTCAATTTTTAAAAATTT